>BSBK01003629.1:590000-613704 GCA_027943335.1 Chamaecyparis obtusa | reverse complement strand
ATATATATATATATATATATATATATATATATGTATATATATATATATATGCATATATGTATGTATATATGTATGTATCTATATATGTATGTATCTATATATATATGTATGTATCTATATATATATACAACATATACACACACACACACACACACACACATATATATAAGCATAAAATCTATAGCTATGGGAGTGTCAAGTCTGGGAAAGGGGAACTCAATATTCCCATAGTACACCAGTTCAAGAAGAATTTGGGGATCCCACACTAGAAGCAACCCTAAAGAACACTTACCGATAAAAAAACCAAATAGTGGTGCTTCAAAAACCTCCACAATACTCTAAAAGAGACAAGCACAACAACAATGCATGTTCATCAAGACCCATAACATGGATCAAAACACATAGGTGGACTACGTCACACCCAACGATCCAAAATAGCAATGCCAAGAAGGGAAACACTCAAGGTCTCCAATTCATAGCACGAGAGAAAACAAGATTCTCACTAAGTATACACACTAGAATCCAATGCAATATTACAAGCTCAACCAACATTGTACAAGGTAAACATTTCCATAGACATAAAATAACATATATATCATGATCCTATCTAATGCCCAAAATGAGGCCTATCAATCAATTGTACAATGCAACTATGAACATCCATACAAAGGATATTTACAACCCAATACCTCTGTAAATCCATTAATGCTAATGTGCATTTACTCCACTGTCAATTTAAAAATTCCTTTATACAAAACAAGAATTTTTCATTAATTAATTAAACAACCATTCTAGTTCTCATCTTTACAATTTCTTAATAAACACAATATAGTATGTCCTTCACGATGTTCTCCCTTGCATATACTATCAAAAGTTCACATGGAACATGATAGAGTGACAAAACAAAAAGTTGGGAAGTAATAAAAAACATTCAGATTAATCGTCATGAAAGAAAATGGAAAAAACCAAATGGGGTAATCATAAATTCCAATAGTAAATCCCAAAAATGTGCACATTTTAACAATAAATCAAACATCACAAATAGATAGACAAAAAAGTTTTGGTGACTAGTCAAGCATAACAAATACCAAAATTCAATGTTGACCCACACAACAATTGGAAACATCCACCAAGAATTAAAATAAATCATCAATCGTGAAATACGTTCAGGAAACATTGTGATTGAAATCAGTTACATAAGAGGGAGTAACCGTCGCATGGTACTGAGGGCACAACATCTCAAAAGCATTAGAGAACATACCCAAAACATACATCAAAGAGTGAATTATCTAAAATCTCTATCATATGCATCATTATACTTCTAACAAAAGCAACAATCTTCTTTCACAATTCAAATATCCTTATTCTTTTATATGCAATGCAATAATTCCATTATGTAGGGTCTCAATAAGATTAGGGTCTAGGAGCAACCTCACAACATAAGTTGAATGCACAATGCAAGTTCACCAATAACACTATATGAAGAGGGTGTTTACACCATAAGGGAAAGAACACGCAGGATTGGAAAATGAGACTCGACCTCTCAAAGGAGTGCTCCACATGCTCATAGAAGAGGTTTTACACAAAAATGGTTTAAGGAATGATTGGCCAACAACCACAAAGGTTTACCTAATGGGGTATGCACAACTCGCATCACGAGTCCAAAATTAGCTATAGCAGTACAAAACTACCCATCTCACAAGGGTATGGTAGAAATCTTAGCATAAAACAAATGACAGGTAATTTCTATTATCACTATGGATTCATTGCACTCAACACAATGTAAATGCGAATTCACAAGGAAAACATGCTAAATTATAACAATCAAATAATTCCACGTGCTGCTTTAAAATAACACATAAGTGTATGTGATGAAAACCTATCTATCGGGAGAAAGCTAAAACATGCAAACATTATCAATAAATAAGATATTCAAACATTAATCTAACATTTTACAAACTT
This sequence comes from Chamaecyparis obtusa, assembly GCA_027943335.1. NCBI lineage: Eukaryota > Viridiplantae > Streptophyta > Pinopsida > Cupressales > Cupressaceae > Chamaecyparis > Chamaecyparis obtusa. The sequence continues at coordinate 611,742 of BSBK01003629.1, read as the reverse complement.
GCAAGAACCAAATAAAAGACTTTCTCCAGAACCTCTGATGAGCAAGAAGCAAGTGCACCCAAGACTTGCTTGATTTAAGCTCTTAGAGATAGTTGTGGGTGTGCTCTCCCAACATAATATATTAATCCCACTATGATTAAGAGTAATGATGAATGCAAGATAATAAATACAAAGCTAAAATGAAGATGGCATTGAATGAGCTCAAGAACTAGCCTCAAGAATTCAATGTGAATGAGAAGAGTAGTTATGAACTAAATGCAACTATTCTATCATGAATGCAAACAACTACCAAATATGTTAGATAAAGCCACTAAATACAAGAATCTCTAAGAATTCAACTAGCATGATAACTCTAAAGGCAAAATAACAGATGATTTACTCTTGGCAAGGCTCCTATTTATAGGATTTTGGAGGGCTGGGATGAGTGGATCACATGTGGCATCCACATAGGTGTCATATGAAGGACACATAAGCCATGCAAGAGTCCAAGTTAGCTCACACATGTGTGAGAAACTTGATATGTGATGGGTCAGTGTGTACTTCAAGTGCACATGTGAAAGAGGTGTGTAAGAGAAAAATTCTATTTTCATGTTTTTGGAAGGTGTAAGAGGTGTCATCAAGGTTGTAAGAAACCTTGTTTAGCCTTGTTTAGATTTATTTGAAAAGATAATTTTTTGGAAATTTACTAACACGTGTGAGAAAATAATTAGGACTAATGGGTTTAGGAATCCAAAAAATTAGCTTAATTAACCTTAGTTAATTAACAAGTAGATCTATTTGTTGAGAGTGATGTGAGTAGGGTAGGATCTAGGTTCAAATTTAGAATTAATTTAATTAAAAATTAAAGTAATCATGGTTTAGGAGAATAATAGAATGTGAAGGGAATTAAATAAATTAAAATTTATTTAAATAAGAGATTATGTGAGGGGAAGGTATTAAATAAAATTTAATACACTTAAGGAGGGGGCATTTAAATTTAAATTTAAATACCATAGAATAATGAGCCAAATTTAATTAAATAAATTTAATTAAATAGGTAAGAGGAATATAACTAAAATAATTAAATAATTATAGTGTTACAGGATGATTTTAAGTGTCTACATTTTTCCCCTCTTTGATATGATGTCGAGAATGATGTTGCGTCAAAGAAAAGAAAAATATAAGATGCCCCAGAGAGAACAAGAGGTCCTAAGATTGAGATAGTGAAGGAGTGCCCCCTCGAGAAAATAAGACAAAAAGAAAAGTTTTGGGTAATTTTCTCAAAAAGAGGGAGAAGAGAAGAAAAAATGAACAATTACATGTCTTATGAGGGATGCGTGAAAAAATGAGAGGAAAAACGGAGCCCGAGAAGAAAACAGGGACTCAAAGGGCCTATAAATAGTCCATGAGGGCCCTAGAAGAAGTCATTTTCACCCTCAACAAGAAAAAAGATAGAGTGAAGTGAGAGCAAAATGGCTGATCCATGAAACAATATGCAGCTTGGAGAGCGGGTTCGAACGTTTGAGTGGGCCGAAGATGCAGGACCATCGATGAGTACTCAGAACAAGCTTATCATTTACAATTTTTGTAGATGCTTAAAATCATCCCATAATGTTATAATCATTTAATTATTTCAGTTATATTCTTCTTTCATATTTAATTAAATTTGGTCATTATTCTATAGAATTTAAATTTAAATTTAAATACCCCTCTTACAAGTGTGTTAAATTTTATTTAACACCTTTTCCCCACATAAACCCTTGTTAAATAAAATCTAATTTATTTAAATCTCTTCACATTCTATTATTCTTCTAAACCATGATTAGTTTTATTTTTAATTAAATTAATCCTAAGTCTAAACCTAGATCCTACCCTACACACATCACTCTCAACAAATAGACCTACTTCTTGATTAACTAAGGTTAATTAAGCTAAAAAAAAATGTCCTACACCCATTAGTCCTAATTATTTACTCACACATGTGTGAGCAAATTTCCAAAAATTGCCTTTTCAAAAAAATCTAAAATAGCCCCAACAAGGTTTCTTACAACCTTGATGACACCTCTTACACATTCTAAAAACATGAAAATGGACTTATTCTCTTACACCTTAATACACATGTGGAATTGAAGTACACATTGACCCATCACATCTCAAGTTTCTCACACGTGTGAGAAAACTTGGACTCTTGCATGGCTTATGTGTCCTTCATGTGGCACCTATGTGGATGCCACATGTGATCCACCTCATCCTAGCCCTCCAAAATCCTATAAATAGGAGCCTTACCAGGAGTAATTCATCCATCATTTTGCATTAGAGTTATCATGCTAGTATGATCTTAGAGTTTTCTTGCATTTAATGTTTATCTAATATGTTTGGTAGTTGTTTGCATAATTGTAGAATAGTTTCATGCTATATCATATTTACTTTGTTCATCCATATAGAATGCTTGAGGCTAGTTCTTCATAACTAGTCCTTGAGCTCATTCAATGCCATCTTCATGATAGTTGACAGTTGTATCTTGCATTTATCATTAACAAATAATAGTGGGATTTAGATATTGTGTTGCGAGAGAACACCCACATATATCTCTAAGAGCTAAAATCAAGCAAATCTTGGGTGCATTTGCTTATTGCTCATCGAAGGTTGTGGAGAAAGCTTTTTAGTTGGTTCTTGCAAGTTTTACTAAATGTTAGATTTATGTTTGAATAACATGTTTATTGCTAATGTTTGAATGTTTTAGCGCGTTCCCAATAGGAAAGATTTCATCACATACATTTTGGAACGCCTGGTGGGACCCACATTCCTGTCTAAAACTCACTTCCATTTTTCATTACTCTTGGAAATTGTCATGCATTGGCATCTGCACCCTGGAATTGTCGTCTGTGCAGTTTGGCATTTGCGCCTAGGGATTGTCGTCTTTGCCCAGTCTTAAATTTTTAACATTTAAAAGTGTTTTTTGGAAGATTTTCAATTTTTAACTCTCGAGTTTATGTCAAAGCACTATTTTTACAAAATTAAATGCTAGAAAATTATTTCCAAATTCATTTTTAAATCTTACAAAGCTAACTTTCTTTATTACTGTCATTTGTGCATGTTCTATGTCGTCTACGCAATTTGGAGTTTGCGACTGTACTCTATCATTTGCACCCCTCAAAAACTATTTTGCTAGCTGTTAGACATAATTTTATCAGTTTTTCATCTATGATTTTAAATTTTCATATGTGATTTTGATTGTCATATACAACAGTTAACTATCATCTACGCATATTGTCATTTGTAACTTGTCATTGGCGTCTGCACTTTTTTTGCTAATTTATCTGGTTTTTGCAACACACCAAATCTAAAGATTGAAAATTCCAAATTATTAATATTGTGTGTTGCAGGATGTTGACAAAAGATCCATACAAATACCAAACTACTCACATTTTCATTTTGCAGGTTCTCTAGGAGATACAAATAAACATTGTGTCTTTATTAATTTTTTCTTAACCATTTAACAAAAGTTCACTTGTCATGTTTTTCCAAGTGTAGGGGAGTATTCTCTTGTCTCTTTGAAACAATCAGAAACCTAGACTCTTTTGGCATTATACTTTAATAGGGACTTTAGAAAAGAACAAGTGTGTTTGGGAGAAAATCACGTTGGATAGGAGATTATTCTCTTTTCCCCTTGAGAGAAAATCAGAAATCCAGAATCTTTTTGTGGCCAATTCATGTATTTTAATCTCATCCTTTAGATGGGCTTGTTAGCAAGGTTAAAAGTTCCTGGAAACGACCCACTTGAGAATGAGGTGTTAGCCCACCACTCCAACTCACGTTAATGAAATTTTATTTTTGGGGTTAAAATCTCAGAAGGCGGATGACATTTGAGCTTATACATGGCTCTCACCTAATATTTAGTAGGGCATTGTAGTCTAAATTATATTTATGTGACTACTTGTGTCAAGGTGCTTTGTGGGGCTATATGTCCTAGTTGCGCTTACGCGAACACAAAGGGTGTGTTCAAACAGAGATCTTTACTAGAAGTTGTAGAATAGTGGCCACCTAGTTCACCTCCAAAAGGTTGATAATATGTGTGTGAGGAGAATATTAATCTCCCCAAGACACTTACCATATCAATCCCCCTTCAACGTTAACACTTTGATAATACGACATCATGAATAGAGTCATTGCGTGCTTGATGGTCATATTCTAAGGAGTTATTGGGTGTGTTCCTAAGTTAGTGAGAAAATATTTTCAAGCTCAACCAATCTCCTTCTAGGGATAAAAAGTGTGCTTGTTATTTTCTTTGCAAAAAAACCCATACACTTGAATCCTGCAAGGTTTCTTTGTCCCTTACGGGACTATTTTTGACAAATGTTCTTGTAATCCAAAAGTTTGATGTATGTTTGAAGATCATTTATTGTCACTGAATAAATTGACAAAAATTAAATCAAATGTTTGGCTAATCAAATTCTATAAAAAACACTCTGGATCCTAGATTATCGTCTCTAACCTGGTATTGTCATTTCTGAAGATTGTCATCTTCAACCTGGTATTGTCGTCTCCACAAATTGTCATTTGCATCTAAGAAAAGTCATCTCCGCCTAAAAACAATGAGCAATCTAATTTCGCCAAAACATCTAAAAATTAATTCCTCAGAAGCCCTTCAAGTCATTTGATGTGAAACATTGATTTACCCCGTCAAAATCGATATTTTCTCAAGATATGACCATTTCAGGAAAACACAAGAAATAAAAACTCCATATCTCACAAGTTCATAGAGAATAAAATTGTTGATCAAAAGAATAAAACCAATCAATCTTATTTGAAATCCATTCAAAGCGTTCTAGAGGCTATTGAGAAATTTGATAAAATCACCTACAACAATCAGGTTGCTAATTTTGTTTCCAAGAACAAAGCAAACATGGCCTTTGTCACATGGGAATCTTATGATTAAGTACCATCGACCTTCACTCTTCTTCAAGTCATTCATCCATTTTTCATCTTTAAACACCTCTTCCTTCATCCACCTTTTGAAACATTAAGAGCATTAATCAGAATCTTGGGCTTTAAATCAAAATCAAATCAATCTGTCTTTCACACCTTCATCAAGAAATAGGGTTAAAAAATCATTATGATAGTGTCTCATATACCTTAAATCAAAGAAAAAATTGATCCCTGACTACTTTGAGAACTGAGTCTTTCTCTAGTAGTCTTAATCCAGTCCTATTTTGTTTAGGGATCATTATTCTATCATCCAAATAAGAAAATAATTTAAATTAAACCCAATCCTATGTTTTCATAATCACAAGGTCTTGTCTCAACAAGGTTTGTTCCAAAACTTTAAATAAAACCAATCCTTGAGGCTTAGTTCCCCTTTAATCCAACCTAATCAATCAAATCAATTAATCCAATTCAATCAATCTAATCAATCATCGAGGCTTAGTCCTCGCAATTCAATCCAAACTTAGTCCAAGTTGCTCCTAGTTCACCAAATCCTTTATTATCTTCATCATCCCTCATCAATAATTCATCCTTATTCGATCCAACCCTTCTAAGGTCACCCGTGCATGGTACTTACCTGATCACAAGAAAATTTAAGACAAAAATATCTAGCCATGGATAATGATCAAGAGCCTGTCTACCAGGAAGACTTTAATGATGAAGAATAACCACACATGGAATCTGAAACAGTCATACCTGAAAGTGTTAGTGCCAATTCACGAGATAAGGAGTTCTTTGATGATCCTAAAAACTTAAGCTTAGTGGAAGATTTAATCCAAGCCAATAGTTCTAATATTTTCATGAATCTTATTCAAAGTGGTGTTACACTCCTTGACAATTTCGATGAAACCTTGCTTGAGAATAACTTGATTCGAACTAACAAAGGCAAGGTAGTGCCCGTCATGTCATCAACATCTAATAATACAAATCAAAATCCCTATGATATGCTTGAACAAATCTGACAACTTTTAAACAAGCCTAACTCAAACAATGGGGCGAGTAATGTTGGCTTGAATATGGGTCGTGAACCCGAGCAACAACTAGGGTCCTCAGGACGATGCTTGACTTTCATTTTCTCAAAGCCTAGTGGGATCCTATAAAATCAAAAACTCTGCCCATATGAACAACACCACTCAGAGACGTAACACCAATCCTACCCCTCTTAGAGGACATAATGCATCTTCAAGATGAGGAAGACATCAAGCCCACACGATCCCTAATAATAATCCTCTAGAACTAGTCCAACAAATTGATGATCTCAAAGGTATGATGATGGCTATGTAGAAAGGTGGGAAAAAGGAATTTTCTTTCGCGGAGATATGTCCTTATCCCTTTGACAAATCAATCACTCTTCAACCATTCCCCGCCAATTTTGAAATTCCAAAATTTGATAAATACAAGGGAGACTCGTGCCCTACACAACATGTCAAAGAATTTTATGTAGCGGCTCAAGAGGTTTCCCACAATGATCATTTTCTTCTAAGACTCTTCACTAGAAGTCTTGGTGGACCAATGATGAAGGTCCAACTACTTTGATACTAGTGATGAAGGGCCACACCACCCTTACCAACTCATAACCAAAAACATAGCAAAATGGAGACAAAAAGAAGACAAAATGCTTTACAAAGCATAAATTAATACTTCAAAATCATTACAACATGAGAGCTTCCTCCAAATATATGATCTACAATATGGGAGATCTTACATCCTCCAATCTTACCATCTAAGAGCTTACAATCCAAGAGCTTGCAATGAGAGAGCTTCTTCCATAATACAAGATCATACAACTTGAGAGCTTGCAATGTGAGAGCTTGAACTCCCAAAGCTTGCTTATGAATGCTCATATGCCTTCTTTATATAGGCATTTCCCACCCAAGATATTACAACACAACCAATGTGGCATAAAAAGTAAATGCAACTACCTTGATACAAATATTAAATACCCACCCAATTAATATTTAGCACCACCATGTGGGCCAATTAGAAAAGTACATTGCTTTTGTGGCCAATAATAAAATAGAAAGGTGTAACTACCTAGCTACAAATATTAAATGCAAGAACTTTCTACAAATTTCTAAAATGTCATCTACACACCTCGATAAATGAAATGATTTTATTTTATTTTATTTGAATTTTAATTTTTTTCTTTTATTCCACCTATGCATCTTGGAAAATGAAATAACCTTTTTTTTTTTTCCTTTTTTTTTTCTCTCTTTTTTTTAAATTTTTTTTTATCATGCCCCCTTTTATTTTTGTGATGCAAGATGCTCCTGCATCAGACACCCAAGGTAGGAAAAATTTTGTGGATATGGATTCACAAAATGAAGTAGCCATTGTTGATATTTTTTTTTTCTTCTCTTCCAACACCTTGCTGGAACAAGTATCTGTTGCCGATATATTTCTTTTTTCCTTCTTTTCCAACACCTAGTTGGAACAAGTATCTGATATTGACAATACTCCTTTGCAATCAACTTCATCCATTTGTAACTCTCATTCTCCTCCAAACTTCTAAGCTCTAATACACCTGTAATAAACTCTGTAATACCATACAAATCTTCTTTTGCATAGCAAATATCACTTGCAAGGTCCTCATATAAATCATCATCGTTATCTTTCAAATCCATCTCAAAGTTAGCATCCCATGATTTATAAGAATTTACCTCTTTCATATCTTCATCTTTGTTTTCTTCTTTTGTGTCTTCAACAAGGCATGTAACAACTTCTTTACTTTGACCTTCAACCAAGACGTTCCACTCTTCCTCAACTACTGCAATCTTCATTAATAAATCATCTTCATCAATTTTAAGTTCATGAATCTTTGCATCTTCATGCTTTTCCTCTTCTTTTGTACCGCTTGTGTGATACTCCACTTTATCTTCTTTCTGTTCTGCATTCAAAGAATTGCCATCATCTCTTTGAATCACTCTTCTCTTTTTCAGCTCCGCTTCTAATTCAGCCACTTGCTTCTTCAAATCCAGTATTGCAACTCTTGTCTCTTCTTCATATCTCTTTCTAATTTTCTCAAGTCTAAGAATTCTAAGAATCCATCCAATAACAAAAGTCATATTCTTCTTTCTCTTCTCCATACTCGCGTCCTCTTAAGGAAAACTTCACCCAACCCAACGTCCTGGTGCAAACTGCCTCACATTCGGTGATCTATTTACACACTCAAGAACTCCTGCTCTGATACCACTGATGAAGGACCAACTGCTTTGATACCACTGATGAAGGGCCACGCCACCCTTACCAACTCATAACCAAAAACATAGCAACATGGAGACAAAAAGAAGACAAAATACTTTACAAAGCATAAATTAATACTTCAAAATCATTACAACTTGAGAGATCTTACAACATGAGAGCTTCCTCCAAATATATGATCTACAACATGGGAGATCTTACATCCTCCAAGCTTACCACCCAAGAGCTTACAATCCAAGAGCTTGCAATGATAGAGCTTCTTCCGTAATACAAGATCATACAACTTGAGAGCTTGCAATGTGAGAGCTTGAACTCCCAAAGCTTGCTTATGAATGCTCATATGCCTTCTTTACATAGGCATTTCCCACCCAAGATATTACAACACAACCAATGTGGGATAAAAGGTAAATGCAACTACCTTGATACAACTATTAAATACCCACCCAATTAATATTTAGCACCACCATGTGGGCCAATTAGAAAATTACATTGCTTTTGTGGCCAATAATAAAATAGAAAGGTGTAACTACCTAGCTACAAATATTAAATGCAAGAACTTTCTACAAATTTCTAAAATGCCACCTACACACCTTGATAAATGAAATGATTTTATTTTATTTTATTTTAATTTTAATTTTTTTCTTTTATTCCACCTATGCATCTTGGAAAATGAAATAACCTTTTTTTTTTTCCTCTCTTTTTTTTTTCCCTTTTTTTTTCTCTCTTTTTTTTAATTTTTTTTTATCATGCCCCCTTTTATTTTTGTGATGCAAGATGCTTCTGCATCAACCAACCTTAGAGTAGCTATTGAGTTTCCCTCCTGGTTCCATATCTACCTTCTATGACCTTGCTGAAATTTTTTTTACACAATATTATTATAACACTGAACATCAAGCATCACTCAGTGACTTGTGTAATAGGAAACAAAGAAATGGAGAAAATTTTGCCAACTTTATTCAAAGATGGCGACATCTTGCCAATCACATGCCTTGGAAAATCGCAGTTTCACATCTAGTCAACATCTTTACTAAGAATATGGCTATAGAAATGTCATTTCAGATGAAGATAGCTGCCCCAAATTCCTTCAAGGCACTCATTAAAAAGGGGAAGTCTATGAAGTTGGACTTTTGATGAAAGGAGCAATTAAGCACTATACCCCTAATTCATCTAATAACACTAATGATAAACCCAAGTTTTGGTCCAAGAACAAAGGTGTGGTTAATGATGGAGTAATAGATGCTAAACACATTCAAAATATCCAGATATCCATACTAGAGCTTCTACAGACATCCCCCATTCACAAAGAGGTCCTTGAGAATGCTCTAACTGAGTCTTGCATCCCAAAGAATATCCATGCTTCTCAATTCCAAGTGATAATCGATAATTTAGTTTCCCAACAACACCTTGTATTCACCGATAAAGATTTCCAAGGTTCTTATACTCATCATAATAAACCCTTGTACATCAAAGTCACCATTCATAACACCCAGATCAAAGGAGTCCTTATAGACAATGGATCCGGTCTGAATCTATGTACATTAAGCATGATCCATAATATTGGTCTTTTTGAGGACCTCATTGATGTAAATAAAAGAATATGATGACAGAGAAAGGGTGAGTAAAGGTCTCATTGCATTCCCCTTACAAGTGGGCCCAACCCTTATTAAAACTATTTGTCAAGTGCTTGATTTAGATCTACCCTACAATATCATTTTGGGTAGTTCATGGATACACGCTATCTCAAGTGTCCTGTCCACATTTCACCAGTGTTTCAAGTTCCCACACCACAGATCTGAAATAACCATTCCAGGAGATCATGAACCATTTCAATATTGCAAGATTTTAGAAGGGAAATAATCAAACTATTGCCCATTAAACGAATATGTTCATCTAGTTTCACAAGAGACTCCCATCTAGCACACTTCTTCTGAAGAACAGTTGTCTAAACAAGCTAAGGGAAAAGAAAAGGTTACTTAGGAAAAGAATACTAAGCCTAAAAAGAAAGTTAGCTTCACAAATCAAGGTCCAGGGGAATACAAATTCAAAAATGTCATGTGCATTGGTCAACTCCACCTCTCCCCCAAGTCTTATGGAAAAACTTCACAACTCTTCCCTAAGGAAAGTAAAGAAACCATGAAGTGTAAACATACTACATTTGAACACTGGGGATCTCTTTTAGATGAACATATGGAGCATAATGTTCTTTCTTGGCTGTTTGATGATAAAAAAGATAAACTTGTTGACATTCCCAAAGAGAAGTATATAAAGGCCACACCATTGTTGAAAGCATGGGATATTATAGCATTGGTCTCAAAGTAAATGAAATTGGAAGAAAAAATTTCATTAAAGCAACTGGATACCCCTGAGCAAGAGGATTGGGTTCTATAGAAACTAAGAAAACCTTTGCCAAAGGCTATAGTTTGATTGAATCTGATTCAGACACTAAGGAAGATTTATTTGAAGTATCTTTCTAGTACATTGAAGATGATCTTGATACCCGTGTCCTCCATATCACCCAATCTAACCTTTCCTCACCTAAACTTCACCTTACCAATCCTGAACTAATCGATTGGGACCAACAAGATTCACCACCTACCTTAGACATATGCAATTCAAATAAGGTAGTTCTAGCACTTTTTGGACTAAGAAATCTCCATGAAAATAAACATTAGATTCACTACAGTGATCAAGCCTACTTCAGTAGCCAATTAAACTACCTTAGTCACAAAAATGAAGAAAAAGGAAATTAAAAAAATGATAAAACATCCTTGGGTGAAAACCTTTCTGAGGCACCTTTGGATGGCAAAAAAAAAGAAAAAAAAGGACATTTCCTCTAGTGAAAACCTTTCTGAGGCACTAGAGGAGGGGGAAGTTGACTTGTCTTTCATGTCATTACCATCAGAAAAATCTTCTATTCTTATAGAAGAAATAGTTTCACTTAATCTTGGTACATAAGCAGACCCAAAGATCACCTACACCTGTTGGATTAGGAGAGATAGGGGACTGAGAGGGGAGGGGTGAATTAGTGCCCACAAAAACTTTAACTCATAAACCTTTCAGATCTCAAATAGAAAACAATATTAACCTTGCAAAATAACTTGTATCCAATGCATGTATCATTCATCCATTTAACTTGTAAAAGTAAATAACATGAAATCAATAATATAACAGTCTCATAACACAAGTATTTTGGTAATGCAAAAACCCTTGTTAAAAGGTAAAAACTATGGTGGGGATGACACCCACAAATTCTTTACTACTATAGATAGAAAAGGTTTGCCTGTTAGGGCTACAAGTGGTGATCACTTCTGGTGATCTTACCTTGTTAGGAGTAACATGTTAGATCAGCTAGATCTACCTAGCGGTAGGATTTTAGCAACACTACTTGAGTGTGCACTCGATTAAGAGATTTACAAAAAGACTATTAGGTCTACTCTGTTAAGAGATTTTTCCAAAACTCTATTACAATGATTAGAAATCAATAGGTTTTTATCTACTAATGACAACTCAGCTTGCTTGATTATAGATCAACAAAGTACTGAATATACATCACCTTATACTATGTACATCTCTACTCTGAACTACTCGGTTAGCCTGATTCTGATTCTGCTTTAATCTGATTACCTCTGAATACTATTCTGCTCTATCTGTCAACTAATAATCTTGAAGTTGGCTAATGCTTCAAGTGCTTCTTCATTCATACATCAGATACCATAAAAAATGATGCAAAGATACAATTATATAGCATACTGCTTTATGTCGCTTAACAAAATTAGGTTACAATATCTTAGAGAAAACCCTAAGATCAACGGTGTACCAAAATAACCTAGATCAAAACAAATCATAAGATCTTCATCGCATTTAATGAATATCTCAACAATAAATTATCCTCTATCTTGGTAAAACATTTTTTGATTCTGTTGTAATTGTTTGCATAGATAGATGTGCCATTTCTGATTCCTATGCCGTTTCCTGTGATCCTTAGTAAAAATTGTATATACTGCTCGATAAATACACTGGTGCTTGGTGTTTACTATGCTCGGTATCAGTGTACACTGATGCTTAGTAGAACTGCCCTGTTGCTCGGTGTGAAGACTTAACCGACTGGCTTGTAGTGCTTGCAATTACCAGCTAGAGTAGCATAGGTAACCGACCGATGTCTTTGATGTCTTTGATACTAATGACAACCTTTAATGCTCAAATAGAGATAGCAATCTCCCCCTTTGGCATTAGTATCAAAACCTTTATGTATACAGACCTTATGTCTCAAAACTTTTATCTCTACCATATACATATATACTTATAAAAAAAAATTCTATATACTCCCCCTCGGTGCATGCTCCCGGTAATGTGTAGTATACTTAGCATCGATTTACATATTTTGGCATATACATTATTATCCCCCTTTTTGATATTAATGCCAAATACAAAAATGGATACTTAGAGCTTGTCAAAAATGTGCTGATGGGTTTTCTTCAATGAGTCCAAGAGGTTTTCCCATTCCTCTTTCAAGTTGGTGAGAGCAATGTGCTCAAGACCGACTTGTGCATGCATGTCAAAGATATTTTCCAACACAGAAATTTCTGGTGTTGCAACAAGTTGTTATGCTTTGACAGTATGTTACTCAAAAATTTAGGGTAGGAGCTTGGTTTGTAATTCAGTGACCTGATCACTGGCTCTTTCTTCTTATTTCCTGAGATATGCTATTAACCGCTTGAATTATTGAACTCTTCATATATGCTTTGAAAAAGCTTGTGGCTCGGTTGTAGCTGCATGTGCACTAGCTTTGATTTCATTTTCAAACTATTTGATCTTTTCACTGATCTCAGCAGTCAAGGTTTCCACAGTGCATAGCTTTAGTAAGATTTGACAAATTAACTAAATGATAGATTTGATACTAGTAATTACCTAAGCTAATTTAACCTTGTTGATTGCCACTTCTTGGCTGATTCTTTCTGCAAGTTTATCTTGAATCTTTGATTCTACCCTTTCCTCTATTCTCTTATCGGTATCGACATCTAGGGCATTGATTCCTTTAGCAAGTGTAGCAAGTTGATCCATAATTGGAGTATCTTCATCTATTTTTACCTCAGGTACTACCTGTTGTAAGATATCCTAGACATTCTCTAGTATCTCCTTTCTTTTTCTCTCTTGTCTCAACTTCTCCTGTAATGCTTTTCTTGTACACAATTCCCCATATTTTCTTAGTTCCTCAGGCCTAAGGGTCCTTGGGTCACACTCAAGGATCACAATAACTTCATCTAATGTGACTGGCCCTTTTCCTTTCTTTTTCTTCTTCTTCTTCTCCGATTCTTGTAGTGAATTCTTGGCAACTAGAACAATAGATTTTTTTTCTACCCTCGATGTGTTCTACCCGGTTGACACATTATCTTCCTTTTTCTACTCCTCAATAACCTATGTATTTGTTGATTGAGATGGAGCCTCTGATGTTGTGTCAAGTGGGGTGACCTTAGTTGCTTTGGGCTCTTCTTGTGCCTTTGTTTTTGTTTTAGTAGCCTCTTTTCCTTGAAGCTTATTTGTTTCTATAGGTGTCTTAGTGCTTTGTTCCCCTATTGTATCTTGTGGTTGCTCAGGGTCTGAGCCATCAGGTTGTTCCTGTGAAAGAATTTCAACTACTTCAACAAGAACAAGAAGCTCACCCGGTAAGGATGGAAATGCACACTCAGTAACTTGTGCTTCATCTTGTGTATTGTCTGGTGTATTATTCACATCATCATCTTCATCCTTTTCATTAGGATCACCATTTGTGATGTCCTCAATGAGTACATCCTTATCATTTGTGTCCTCGATTTGAATCACTACAGGATTCAGTGTATCCTGTAAACTGTGCTTGATTTCTTGAGCAATTGTTATATCAATCACTTCGGTAAATGATATTGTCTACTTTCTTGTTTCATCATCAATGAATATACCTTTACCTTTGGACTTCTGTCTCTTTTTAGACAAATTTTGAAATGCATTTTTCTTATTTTGCTCTCTGATTGCTAAAATTGAACTCTAGATGAGTTGACCAGACTCATCAAGATCTACCAGATTCTCATCTAAGATTTGCATAGCCTAGTTTTTTATTTTGAATCTCTGCACATATGTATCCATAAGCTCTTTTATTTCATCAAGAGATAAGTATAGTGCAATAGATACTAGGACTTGTTCCCTCATATTTTTCTCGGTGTCCAAGGCATATGATCACTTTTGGTTTATTCTTTCTTCAAGTGCCTTGGACAGTGATAGTGCGAACTCTAATGGAACTTTTCTAAAGCGTATCATCATCTAGATGACTACTTCCTCAATTTTATTTTGGTCTTCATTTGACATTTTTTCAAACCTACTTAGTTCCGGATCTGCAAGATCTCCATTCTCAATTATATCGGCAGCAATACCATTTACAAATCTTACCTTATTACTAACCACCTTGAATTGTTCATTATTAAGTTCCTCATCCTCTAGGTCTTCCTTACCTCTTATTAACCTTTGCCTTTTCTTTGGTGCCTCAGCTACTACCTTGGTATTTCTTTTTGCATAGGTTTTTGTCAGTGTAGCTACCTTACGTTTTACTACCTTCATAGGTCCCTTCTTCTATGGTGGTGAAGCTGTAGTTGATGACCTTGTGCGTGCACCTATTTGCACTGGCAACTACCTCTTCTTTGGAACTTGAGTGGGAGAAACCGATATAGTGTCTTTCTTTGTTTCTGACTCAATTTCCTCACTATCATATGGTTTTTTAGCCAACATTAACTGACCTTCAGTTGCAATTTCAACCGGTGACTCCTCTAATGAGTCAGATACATTCTCAAACTTCTCAGATAAAAATTTCTTCATTTTCTTGGCTTTCCTTGTCATTTTACTGATGAAAAGATCAGTTTTTATTCTTGATTTTGCCTCTTCATAGGTTCCAAACCTTTTAGCCTTTTTATCCTTCAGTAAAGCCAATAGTGCTTCAATAGATTTCAGACTGAAATCATGATCCATCTCATATCCCATTGGTGCTAGCCATTTTATCCTCAGCTCTACAGCTTTAATCAGTGTGTGGTCGGTGTTCACTAGGAAACATATATCCATCTCATACTTCTCAACCAGTGAACTCAAAATTCTGCTTCTTAGATTCATTTTTATCTTAAAATCCTCAAAATAACTATCCATAACATTTTCTGCATTATCTCCCAGACTTTTCATAATATCAAAAATTTGTGAAGTAATCGGTTTGTCGGTAGGCTAATTTGTGTGACCGAGATAAGGAAATAATTTCTAGAGATAGAAAAGAAAACATACTAGCAATGATCCAAACTTTCATGTATTGGACTTTTGTGACCTAATTGTTTTCATGTTTTCTTCAACCTGTCTTAGTAGTAGCTTTGCGAGGTCTATCTAATGACCCTTCTTTATAATTTTGTAAGCCATGTCGACTGCACTACATGGTACACTATTTACTTTGCTCGACTGGAAAAAATTATAGCCAATTACATGTGCTGCAAACTTAACTTCTGGATCCGTAATGGATGCAATTTTTAGTGCTCTACCATCCCATGTTGCGCCAATATTTTTCTCAACATTAGCTCACGATGAACTTCTGAATGCCTTGGCTTTCTCGGTAGTAGGGTAACCAGTAACCCCACTAATCATTCTCTTTGTTACTTGGATTAGTTTCTCTAACTAGAATGTGCCTTCATGATAATGACTTAACACAACTCTAATCCACTTGTTCTTAAAATTCTTCAAAAAATTTAGGGCATTGGTGATTCCAAGTGTTTTAACCTATTTTTGCTCTGGTTTTAGCTTTACTTCTTTATCACTGAGTGCCTGATATGCAACATACATATCAAAATCTCCTATTTCTCCAATTTTACAGTGAATGTATGATTGTATGCCTTCAATCAATAAAACCCTAGGTGGGATGCTCGAAAAAGCAGCCACTGAATCTATTTTCGATGCTACTTCAGGGTGTAACTTGTAATTTGGTTCACTATAGTTTGCTGACACTATACGATTTACTTCCTCTTCCACAACTTTAGAAGAACTCATAGTAGATGCCATTTCAACAAACTAGGTTTTTGGTAAGTACGAAGAATATGCTTGGTAGGGTTTCAACTTACTCAGAATATGTCAAAGAATGTGCTCGGTTTGATCTGCAACTGCTTTGAATGATCTTGAAAGATTCTTTGCTCGAACATGCTCTGTGAAATTTTAGCTCTCCAAAATTGTAATGTGATAATGAACTCAGTCTTCCATGTATTTATAGAATTTTCGTATTCCCTCTCAAAAATTTATGCAATAAATGCTTGACCTACTTTTCGGTTTGTGACAACTGTCAGCTCGGTGATGGATACAAAATTTCATCAGTTTAGTTAACACATGATTTCCTTGCTCGATTGATACTGATACTCGGTTAACCTTGAATAGTGATAACCAACGGGTAACCATTGCTCGGTCTAACTTTTACCGTGTGACTTTGTTAGCTCATAACATATAAACCACAATACATCTTTATTCATGCAGATTTGGTATTTTCTCATCATATATAAGGAATTGTATGTAAATTATGATCATTTTGAAATGTCAGTCCCATACATACCTAAATCACCTTAGGTGGAGGTACCAATGTCACCTAATCCAGTGGACGAGGTTTCACCGACAACATTACTTGACTCAGCATTCTCATTAGATGCCTTTCTCCACATAGTGTTCCTGATTCTCATGATATCTGCCATAGTGTTTCCACTCTCAAATACATGACCTTCTTCTGGTACTCAGTCTCTGCAGTCCTTGCTTAGATGACCGACCTTATGATAATGCAAACATGCCATTCCTATGCTTGTCCAACTTCTTGATTGTCAAACCCATCTTTTCCTGTTACAGTTTGCTGCAATGTGCCCATATCTACCACATGCAATATAGTTAGCCCATGTGTTGTAATCCCAAAAATAAGAATTACCTTGTCTCTTCGGTTGATAAGGCTTGCATTGTGTCTTCTACTTTGGAGTCCATACTTGCTTCATTTTTGCCTTACAATCTCGTGCAATGTGTCCATGTTCTTTACAAGTATAGCATAATTTCTCCATGGTAGGATTGTTAGAATTCTTATTCAGTTTAGCTCTACACTCATAAGCTTGGTGACCATACTTTCCACAATAATACTAATAACCATTAAACTTAGGAGTGACTAGAGGCTTACCTTGTGCTTTGCTTCTGTACACATTTGAAGTATGTCCTGATTTTCCACAGTGATAACATGACAGAGTCTTTGGCCTTTGACTTTGACTATCGTAGACTTGTTCAGCTTGTTGTGATGATTCTCCTTCACCGGTATAGCCTAAACCAGCTTTGCTTCCAAATCTCCTTTGATTAATTAGAAAATCATCAATCCTTTTAGAACTATCCTTAGCCAATTTCATCATTTCATTGTGTTGCTATTGAGTTTTCACTTCATTTCTCAACTTCTCATGCTCTTGTCTGAGTATTGCAACATCTTCAAGTCTTCTTGACAATTATCCATTTACTCGGTTGACTTCTTGATTCACAACCATCATCTGATTAGATATTTGAAAATGGTGATCGGTGAGTCTTTGTATCTCACTTTCTTTTTCTTGAAGTTGTTCAGTTATCTTTCTTCGATCTTTAATAGCTAGATTCCTTTCTTGCTCAGCTTGTCTAGCATTGTTCATTATTTCTACCATTCTCACCATCTGTGATTCTTGACTGATTTGTAGTGCTTTCACTTGTTCAGTTAAGTGAAGGTTCTTTTCAGACAAATCAGAGATTATGCTTTCAGATCCATCAGAAATACTTCCTAAACTAGATCCAATGTGATCAAATAAATCATCAATTGCTTCTTCATGGTAGCCAATCTCATTTTGCAAAATAGCTAGGTTCTTCCTTTCAACCAATAGTTTCTTTAGTCCATCCTTAGCTTGCTTACACTGCTCAACAAACATTTGCATTTGAATCTTCTGATTCTCTAGTGTTTTATCTAACTTTTACCTCTCCATGACTAGATCTTTACCCTTCAGTGGTTAAACCATCCAATAAGAGAACTGCACTTTGATACCAATTGTTGGATTAGGAGAGATAGGGTACTGAGAGGGGAGGGGTGAATCAGTGCCCACAAAAACTTTAACTCATAAAACTTTCAGATCTTAAATAGAAAACAATATTAACCTTTCAAAATAACTTGTATCCAATGCATGTATCATTCATCCATTCAACTTGTAAAAGTAAATAACATGAAATTAACAATATAATAGTCCCATAACACAAGTATTTTGGTAACATAAAAACCCTTGTTAGAAGGTAAAAACTACGGTGGGGATGACACCCACAAATTCTTTACTATTGTAGATAGAAAAGGTTTTCCTATTAGGGCTACAAGTGGTGATCACTTCTGGTGATCTTAACCTGTTAGGAGTAACATGTTAGATTGGCTAGATCTACCTAGTGATAGGATTTTAGCAACACTACTTGAGTGTGCACTCGGTTAAGAGATTTACAAAAAGACTGTTAGGTCTACTATGTTAAGAGATTTTGCCAAAACTCTATTACAATGATTAGAAAGCAATAGGTATCTATCTACTAATGACAACTCAGCTTTCTTGATTATAGATCAATAAAGTACTGAATAGATATCACCTTATACTGTGTAGATCTCTGCTCTGAACTTCTCGATTAGCCTAATTCTAATTCTGCTTTAATCTGATTACCTCTGAATACTGTTCTACTCTATCTGTCAACTGATAATCTTGAAGTTGGCTAATGCTTCAAGTGCTTCTTCATTCATACATCAGATACCATAAAAAATGATGCAAAGATACAATTATATAGCATACTGCATTATGCCGCTTAACAAAATTAGGTTACAATATCTTAGAGAAAACCCTAAGATCAATGGTGTACAAAAATAACCTAGATCAAAACAAATAATAAGATCTTCTTCACATTTAATGAATATCTCAACAATAAATTATCCTCGATCTTGGTAAAATGTTTTCTGATTCTGTTGTAACCGTTTGCATAGATAGATGTGCCATTTCTGATTCCTATTGTGTTTCTTGTGATCCTTGGTAAGCACTGTATATACTGCTCGGTAAATACACTAGTGCTATGTGTCTAGTTTTCTCAGTGTTTACTATGCTCGGTATCAATGTACACTAATACTCAGTAGAACTTCCTTGTTGCTCATTGTGAAGACTTAACCGACTAGCTTGTAGTGCTTGAAATTACTGACTAGAGTAGCATAGGTAACTGACCGATGTCTTTGATACTAATGAAAACCTTTAATGCTCAAATAGAGATAACAACACCTACATCACAACCTCTTTGGATGAGACAGAAAAAGAATCCCTAATCACATTCCTAAAGAAATCACACATCAATTTTGCATGGACTTATAAAGATATGCATGGGCTAGATAGTGACCTAGTTGTACACCATCTTGCTGTGGATCCAAAAATTAAACTTGTCAAACAAAAATTATGCAATATGTATCCCCAAGTGTCACTCCTAGTTAAAGTTAAATTACAGAAGATGCTTGAAATGGAATTCATTAGGCCCATTGATTATCCTGAATGGGTCTCCAATATTGTACTAGTAGGTAAACCTTCTGGAGGTATCTAGATCAATACTAATTTCACAGATCTTAATCTCACTTGTCCTAATGATGATTTTGCACTTGCCAACATTGACATCATAGTGGATTTGACTGCTGAGAACGAGATGTTGTCCCTCATGGATGGATTTTTTGGATACAATTAGATTCACAATCCCATAGAGTACCAACACAAAACTGTGTGCACTACACCCTGGAGTAGGTTCTATTACTAGGTCGTATCCTTTGCTCTCAAAAATGTAGACACCACCTACCAAAGAGCCATGATGACTATCTTTCATGACCTCCTTCATGTGATCATGGAAGATTATGTTCATGATATCCTAGGAAAATCCAAGATGTGAGAATCAAATATTGCTATTCCCACCAAACTCTTTGACAAATTGGAGAAGTATAAGGTTTGATTGAATCCTAAGAAGTGTGACTTTGGTGTGCAATCAGGCAAGCTCTTAGGATACATTGTCTCTCACAAAGGAATATAAGTGGATCCTAAGAAGGTGAAAGCCATTTTGGAGATGCCACCTCCCAAAACTCTAAAACAATTATAGAGCCTGCAAGGGAGACTTCAATCCATCTGAATATTTGTGTCACAATTAGCAGACAATGTGCATCCTTTCTCTCACCTCCTAAGAAAGGATATCAAATTAATTTGGGACTTCTTGTGTCAAAAGGATTTTGAACAACTCAAGATATATCTAGCTAATCCACCATGATTGGTCCCACCTATTCCAGTGAGGCCTTTAATTATTTACATCTCAGCAACTACCATTGCACTAGATGCTCTCCTAGCACAACAAAATGACAATGGCAAAGAATGTGCCATATATTATCTTAGCAAGAATTTAGTGGGTTATGAGAGCAACTATACATCTATTGAGAGAGCTTTCCTAGCTATAGTCTTTTATACACAGAAGCTATGTCATTACATGCTCAATCATAAGGTGCAGTTGATAGCGAAGATTGACCCACTTAAGTATTTGTTATCTAAAGCCACTTTGATAGGCCACATGGTGAAATAGGTCATGATCCTTAGTGAATTTGAAATCATGTACACAAAATGCAAAGCCATCAAAGGACAAGCAATATCAGATCAACTTGCAGAGGCTCAGGTATTCCTGGAGACCAACCTATTGTCACCGACTTTCCTGATGAAACTATCATGACTGTCACTCCTAGCATTCAGTAGAACCTTTATTTTGATGGATCTTTCACCTAGAAAGGATCGGGGGAAGGAATTATGTTTGTGACACCTCAAGGGGATTTTATCCTTAAATCTTATAAAATGAGATTTGCTTGCACAAATAACATTGTTGAATATGAGGCCTTGGTCACAAGGCTTTGCCAAGCTGTAAAATAGAGAAATACGAGTTTGGTTATTTTTGGTGACTCTCAATTGGTCATCAAATAAGTAAAGGATGATTATCAGACAAAATATGACAAGTTGTTGCCTTATCATTGCATGGTTGAAGATATTAAACACCATTTTACATATATCCCTTTTCATTAGATCCTAAGAGAAAATAATAAAGTAGTTGATGCCATGGCTACTATTACTTCCCTGATATCCATGCTAGAGACAAGTGCATGATGTGAATTTCTTGTCGAGAATCTTATGGTCCCTGCCTATGACCAACCAAATTCTGAGATGGTGTGAAAAATTGTTGGTCCCAAATCACCTTGGTATCAGGAAATCCTCACCTATCTTCATGAAAAAACCATTCCCCTCACCCTTACGCCTAATTAGCAAAAAAAATTCATTCATCGCACTTCTTGTTACACAATCCTTGGAGACACCTTGTTTCGCAAACACTTCGATGGAACTCTTCTTTGATGTCTGAATTAGGATGAAGCACACATGACCTTAGAAGAGGTGCATCAAGGAATCTGTGGAGCCCATTCTAGTGGCCTCACTTTAGCAAAGAAGTTGCTTTGTACTGGGTACTATTAGCCGACAATGGA